>OX467116.1:15000-47500 GCA_950106695.1 Biston stratarius | reverse complement strand
CGGATGGAGGCCCCAACTAATCCTGGCGGCTCGGGACAGCTGCTTGTATATATTCAACGCCTTTCTACACGCGCTTGCTACGTGGGCGTTGAATGTCAACTTATCATCTATCCAGAGCCCCAGGAGTTTTATTTCCTTAGACATGCCGATGGCGACCCCGCCCATGCTCAGCAGTGGGGTGTCAAATTTAAGTTTTCGTGTTAGCACCATAGCATTTGTTTTATGCGGTGCAAACTTTAGCTTATTTTTGACCCCCCACCGGCGAACATAGTCGAGGGCATCATTGGCCTGTCGTTGGACCTCCAGAGCCGTATCCCCATCAAATAAGAGGACAACGTCGTCGGCGAAGGCCTGGCTATAATCTCCGCGGGCTCGCAGCCCCTGTAGCAACGGGTCGAGGAGGAGATTCCAGAGGATGGGGCCACCTATCGATCCCTGTACGCATCCTTTTGTAGTCTCTTTCATCACCTCCTCGCCCGCGTACCTGACCCTTACCCTTCTTCCTTCCAGGTAGCTATCAATAACCCTCCTTAGGTTAAGTGGACACTTCTCCTCTGACAGTCTCACCCTTATAGCCGGCCACCACGCGCTGTCGAAGGCTCCCTCTATGTCGAGTGACACAAGCGCGATGAGCTTCTTCTGACTTAGTTTTTCGCGTATGTGCTTAAGTAGGGCGTAGAGGGAGTCTTCGGTGCTCCTTTGAGGCATAAAGCCATATTGGCGAGTACTGAGTCTTGGGATTATATGCCATTTCACCCGAATCATTAGCATTTTTTCTAGAATCTTTCCCATCACTGACAGCAAACCAATTGGTCTGTAAGATTTTGGATCCGTGTAACTTCCCTTTCCTGGTTTCCGAAGTATCACTACGGTTGCTTCCTTCCACAGGTAAGGGAAGTACCCCAGATCCAGACATTTGTTTGCCAGTGATAGGAAAGTTTCCGGAGCCTGGTATATAGCGCGTTTACAAATGTCCGCTGTTAGGCCATCCGAACCAGGTGCTTTTTTGGGGTTAAAGCTTTCGACCACAGATTCGAGTTCAGCAAGGGTAAATGGTGGATCATAGATTTCATTATGATCCATCTCATTTACTTGTTCAGCTTTAACTCTAATTTGTCTGTGATCTGGGTTATCAGCTTCCTTTCTGTCTTCCGGGTAAAAGGTGTCCGCCAGCAGAGTTGCAGATTCTTTAGAGTTCAATGTTCGACCTCCTGCGACGAGCGGCAAGTCCTCTTGCCTCTTTGCTGTTTTGGCCATTACTCGGTATATCCCTTCCCAAAGTCCCTCCCTATCCTGTTTCCCACAGAAATCCTTCCAACTCTTTACTTGCGATTTTTTAACCTCGAGTTCATAATTTTCTTTTGCTTGTAGGTATTCCTCGACTACCCTAGCCCTGCGAACCGGCGCTGCACATCGGATCCTGCGCCTCCTAGTGGCGACTATCTTCTTCAATTTGGCGAGTTCATCGGACCACCACGGTATGTTAACTTGGTTTTTAGATTTTAATTTTGGCATGCTATTATTACAAGCATCAATAATTAGATTTATATATGTATTTATTTTGCTTTCTAATTCTGTTTTATTAATTATATTTTCAAAATTTTTACTATTTATTTCATATTCTTGTAGCAACTGAGCCATTCTCGTATGAAAATGGTGCCAGTTTGCTTTTTTACTGTTATATTTTCTTGTAGTTCTATCAATATTTATACCTTTACTTCTCGTTTTTCTAATTTTAAAAGTAATTGTGTTATGGTCCGAACTTGTTATATCTTCATCTACTACCCAGTCTTCCACCAGGTCTAGCAGATCCAATGTGCACGCAGTCACATCTATGTGACTGCTGTAGACTTGTCCGCCCCTGACAGTGAAGTATGTAGGGACGGTGCCGATGTTTAGGACCTGCATGCCTAACTCTTCCAAAGTTCCCGTCATGTCATCGCCCCGCTCGTTTATGGTCGCGCTGCCCCACCATGTGCTCTTTGCATTGGCGTCTCCCCCTATTATTATATTACGGCCGAAATGTTTTATAATCTTGCTTAGCTGCTCCAGGTATGGCTCAATCGGTTCTGGTTTAGGTTCAAAGTAGAAAGATACGATGAGGATTTCCCAAGCGCTTGTCCTGACCTTTATCACTGCAAAATTTGGTGTGGTATAGTCAGGACACTGAATGACGTCCAGATCGTGGTCGAAGACAGCAATTGCCGCTTTGACTGGTGCGTCATCCGAATTTGCGCTTTGAAAAATCCTTGCACCCGTGTAATCCCTCATCCTACCCAAACTTCCGATATACGGCTCCTGGAGTAGTGCAAAGGCCATTCCCTTGTTATGAGCCTCAAGCATCAATTCACTCGTTGCTCTGTCACTTCTTTGGAGGTTTGCTTGGGCTATAGAGTATGGCCTCGCTGTTGATGCAGCAGGATTTATGCCGGGGGCCACCTTAGCAATATGCGACTGTTGCCCGAGCCAGCGCATCCCATTTTCTTCGAACGGAGCATTCCGAGCTGAAGGCGTTATGGTTTACCTTGTCTATCTTTGCACGCACACAATTACAACAGGACGGAGGCACGTCCGCAAGCCAGTCCGCACACTGCGCTTTCAGGTGTGGGCCTCCACAATGACTGCATTTCTCTATTGTTTCATTGCAGAAACGCCGACCATGTCCGTAGCCGAGACACTGCGAACACTGTACTAACGGGGATTGGTCTCCTACCTTCACTCGCTGCAAGTCAACGTGTAGGTTAGGTTAGGTTAGGTTAGGTTAGGTTAGGTTAGGTTAGGTTAGGTTAGGTTTTTTTTTTTTTTTTTTTTTTTTTTTTTTTTTTTTTTATCCGTCCTCCTCCACCATAATACCCCTAACATGATCAGGGACCTTATTTGGATTTTTAATTTGTAGTATTAAGTTTAAATTTTTAATTTAGTTACTTACAATGTAAGTTTTTTGGCAAATTTTATTATTATTCCAATTAATTTTTTCGGTCTTTAGTTGTTTGTTTTTTTTTACGTGTTTTTTACAACTATTTTTAATTTTGATCATGTTATTATTTATATTATTTTATTTTGTTTGAGGTATAATGTAATATTTTATTTTGTTATCGTTATAGATTTTTACATTACTATTTTAATATTTATATATTTATAAAGTTTGTTTAAAATGTATTTTATACTTGAAGTACATTTGTGGTCATTATTATACATGTATATTGTTATGTTATATATATTATGTATAACCAATTTAATGTAAACTATATTTTCTTCAGTGGGTGGCCTTATTTATTTATTTTATAAATTTTTACAGTGTTTAGTTTATAGTTAAGTGTATTGTTTTAGACTAAATATGAAATACCTTTAATGTTATGTATGCACTCCCAAGTAATTCTTGTAATTAAGTGTTGTACATACTTTCTTATACAAGTTTATATTGGAAAAGCAGCAATCACTCTCAGTGTGACTACTACTTTTCTTAGACAGGCGTCATGTGTTCCATGTGCCCAATGCTGACAGGTGCAACCTGGATTTGGTTAGGTTAGGTTAGGTTAGGTTAGGTTAGGTTAGGTTAGGTTAGGTTAGGTTAGGTTAGGTTAGGTTAGGTTAGGTTAGGTTAGGTTAGGTTAGGTTAGGTTAGGTTAGGTTAGGTTAGGTTAGGTTAGGTTAGGTTAGGTTAGGTTAGGTTAGGTTAGGTTAGGTTAGGTTAGGTTAGGTTAGGTTAGGTTAGGTTTTTTTTTTTTTTTTTTTTTTTTTTTTTTTTTTTCGGCTCTGTCCCCCGAATATTTGTTCAGGATTGAACTTCTAAGGGATTCTATTATTCATACTTAGTCTAGTTTACTTATTAGTTTAATTACGCCTACAGTCATAATTACACCTACATAATATATACTACAGTTTTATCTTATTTAATATTTACATCACTGTTTATCTCGTACTACTCTATGTGCTTCTCTTAATTTATACAACATTTTGTCTCTTATATTATACTGTATTACTAACTATATAAATTTATTAGTCTAACACATTTATTTGTTTTGCTATTATTATATAATGCAATATATAATTTAACAAATACTTATTTATCTAGTTTTATTTCTATTGTTTACAATGGTACATATTTGTACACAGTATTCTACAAACTCAGAGTTGCTGTCTTTATTCGCTAAGAGGTCGCACAAATTGCTCCTATCAATTTTTACATTTAGTCTCTGTTCTAGATTATATCTTAGTACTGCGTTAACAGGGCAGTCCACCAAAATATGAGGCACGTCTTCCACTACACCCGGCTCACAGATGCATGATGGACTCTCGCTACACTTGAACCGGTTCAAGTATTGCGAGAATCCACCATGCCCCGTGAGTATTTGTGTCAGTTTGCCTGTCGGTCTTAACTTTCGTACGAGACGGTATGCATCTCTCGCGTCGGGAAGAAATAACTTTGTAGTGGACGCAGTGTCCCCGGACAAATATCTAACGTTCCATTTCATCAGAGATGTCTGCCGTATCTGCCGTTTCACAAACGAAATGGGACACCGGTCATAGTTAGGCTTCTTCTTCGACGCGAGAGCTGCCTCCTTTGCGAGGTCATCGGCGCGTTCGTTGCCAGGGAGACCTGCATGTGCCTTGATCCAGTACAAAGATACGTCTTTGCCCTGGGCCGAGGCCTTCCTCAGGTTCTCCCTGGTCTCGACGGCCAGGGGGTGAAGAGAGCGATGGTTAACGACCGTCTCCAAAGCGGCTCTCGAGTCGCTGTACAAACCATAGCTCTCTTCACCCCTTTTGAGGATCTCGCCCGTGGCTTTGCATATGGCTAGGAGCTCTGACTGGTAGACTGTGCAGTACGCGGACAGACTAAGCTTGAGGTACTTAATCTCGGCCTCGCCATTCCACAGGGATAGCGCGGCTCCGACCTTTCCCTCAATCTTGCTGCCGTCGGTGAAGATTCGCACCTGCTGCACATTGTACCTATCCACTAGGCTTTGGTCCACCAGTCGAGTTATTTCCAGGTCCATATGCTCTGCAGGGTGAGGAGCTTCTGCAAACCTTGCCGGTTGTTCGGTCTCTCTATCTCCTAGGTCCGGCAGGGGCGACCCTCTCTTTGCCTCGTACAGAGCAGCTGCTTCCTGTATCCTGAGGTCGAGAGGCAGTATCCCTGCCAGCACCAGCGCCGAGTGTAAGGAGACTGTTCGGTAAGATTTGCAGAGCTTCTGGGCGAAACCTCTCTGGACCGTATCGAGCAACTTGCGCACCCCGACTTTCCTCGCTGCAGGTGCCCACACAGCAGACGCGTACATCACGACTGGCTCTACAGTCGCTACGTATATAGAGCGAATCACCTCGGTGTGTAGACCCCAATCGACTTTCGCGGCTTTAGCTAATTGCTTATACAGGTCCAGCGCTTTACGACATTGCAGCGCGACGTGCGTGTTAAAGGTAAGTCTATGGTCTATTGTCAGTCCGAGGATCTTGATTTCCCGAGACATACCAATGTCCACCCCTCCCATGGTAAGCAGCGGGGTGTCGTACTTGAGCTTCTTGGTCAAGACCATTGCGCAAGTTTTGTGCGGCGCAAACTTCAGCTTGTTCCTGACACCCCATTGCCGCACATGGGCGAGCGCTGCATTGGCCTGCCTCGAGATGCCAAGTCCAGAGTCATCGTCAAAAATCAACACGACGTCGTCGGCGAAGGCCTGCGCATACACGCCCATGTCTTCCAGTTCCCGCAGCAGAGGGTCCAAAAGAAGGTTCCACAGGATGGGACCACCAATTGACCCCTGCACACAACCTTTGTTGGTGCTCCTCGTGCATTCTTCCCCGGCGAATCTTACACTGACTTTTCTGCAGTCGAGATAGCTATCAAGTAGCCTCCTGATGTTGACCGGACATTTTTCCTCAGCCAGCCTGATTCTTATGATCGGCCACCACGCGCTATCGAAGGCCCCCTCTATATCCAATGACACTAGGGTTACCAGCTTCTTCAGCTCAATCTTACCCTTAATTCGGTGTATTAAAGTATAGAGGGCGTCTTCGGTGCTTCTTTGGGGCATGAACCCGAATTGGCGAGTACTTATCCTCGGTACTAGGTGCCACTGAATCCTTGCTACTATCATCTTCTCCAGGACCTTCCCCAGGACCGGCAAGAGGCCTATTGGCCTGTAGGCCTTGGGGTTCGTATAATCGTCCTTGCCCGGCTTTCTCAGGACTACCACGGTTGCCTGCTTCCAGATGTCCGGGAAGTGGCCTATCTCGAGGCACTTGTTGAATAGGGCAAGGGATGCGTCCAGATCCTGGCAGATAGCTCTGCTGCAGATGTCTGCTGTGAAGCCATCCGCACCTGGGGCCTTCTTCGGGTTGAAACTCCCGGCCGCGGTCTTCAGCTCCAGCAGTGTAAACGGTGGGTCATGGATCTCACCATGCTTCCACTCGTTTACCCGCTTTGCTTCTTCTCTAGCGTAGCGGTGTTCTTCGTCGTCAGTTTCCTCCAGGTCTTGTGGGTAGAATGTTTCCGCTAGTAAGTTCACCGACTCTCTTGGGTTTAAATGCACACCATCTTTGGTTAGGGTCAAGTCTTCTTGTCTCCTGGTGGTCCTTCTGATGATCCGGTAAATACCGTCCCATACTCCTTCCTTGTCCTGCCTTCTGCAGAACTCCTTCCAGCTTTCAATTTGGGCTTTCTTTTCTTGGCTTGGCACTCATATTCTTCTTTCTTTTTCAGGTACTCAGCTACCACTATTTCTCTGCGGTACGGTGCCGCGTTTCTTATCTTACGCCTGAAGGTAGTGGTAGCTTTCTTCAGCCTTGCGAGCTCATCATTCCACCATGGGACTTTGAGTACTTCTGTACTCTTTTTAATTGGCATGCTATCTGTGCATGCGTTAGTTACAATAGAAGTAAATTTGGTTATCATGTTTTCTAATTCTAATTTTGTACTTAGGTTTTTGATAGATTCAAAGTTAATGTTGTTTTCTAATTTTTGTTCCGAAAGTGTATTAATGAATTGGTCCCAGTTTGCCTTTTTTGTGTTGTAGAGCCTCGTAGTCCTCTGTACGTTGAGGCCTCTACTTCTGCGGAGATTTATGTCGAACAAAATGGCATTGTGGTCCGAGCTCGTCATCTCCTGGTCTACCCTCCAGTTGTCTACCCACTCAAGTAGGTCTTGCGTGCAGGCTGTTACGTCGACAAAGCTGGTGTACGCCTTGTTACCTCTCACGGTGTCAAAAGTGGGTGTATCACCTCTGTTAAGTACCTGAAATCCAGACTCTTCCAGGGTCCCGGACATCTCTACCCCCCTGTGGTCTTCTATAGTGCTGCCCCACCAGGTGCTCTTGGCGTTGCAATCGCCTCCTATCAGCAGTGCTCTTGGTCCAAGTTCCTCACTGATCTTCTTTATATGGTCCAGGTATGGCCCTATGGGTTGGTCTGGCTCAAAGTAGAAGGACACCGCCGCGATTTCCCAAGCGCTGGTTCGGATCCTCACGACGACGATGTTATTGGTCGTGAGTTTCGGGTACTGGATGACGTCGAGCCCGTCGTCGAAGACAACAATTGCCGCCTTCACAGTCCCTTCTCCTACAGCTGCGCATTGGTAGACTCTCGCCCCACGGTAGTCCTTCATTCTCTTTACCCCGCCCACATACGGTTCCTGAACCAATGCCACTGCGAGTCTTCGCTTATTGGCCTCTATCATAAGCTCCGTGGTAGCCAGGTCTTTCCTCTGGAGGTTTGCTTGGACTACTGCGTATTTTCTGGTGGGGTCGCCTGCCCCGGAACGGCTTGGAACCACCTTAGCAATACGCTACTTTAGCTCTGGCCAGTGCATCCCACCTTCTGCGTACTGGGCACTCAGAGCTAAATGCGTTGTGTTCAGCATTCTCCATCTTGGCGGTCACGCAATTACAGCACGTAGGTGGTACTGCTGCCAGATATTCCGCACACTTTTCTCTCATATGCGGGCCGCCACAGTGGCTGCACTTCGGTAGGGTTTCCTTACAGAATCGACGTCCATGGCCATAGGCCAGGCACATGGAGCACTGTACAAGCGGAGATTGGTCTGCTACCCTAATCTTCTGCATGTCTATGTGTACAGCGCCCCTATCCATCATTCTGTTGTATATCTGTGGGGAAACCCTCAAGATTATGTGGTTCATGAGCGGATTTCTGGCTCGCCTCTTGAATCGGACCTCCACCCGATCATCCTTTTTGTCGAGGCCCTGAAAAACCTCCACATTCTGGTTTCTCAGTCCAACTAGGACGTCTTCGTCATTGTTAAATGACAGAACGTCTCTGAGAACCAGCATGGGATCTTGGTTCTTCATTTCCTCGACAACTAGGCGATCATCTACACTCCTAAGCCGTTCCTGGATCCTCCTTCTTTCTTCTTCTGTCTTGCATCCTATGATGACCTTCTTGTCTTTAACCTTCCGGACCCTCTCGACGGTCACCCAACCGTCTTTGGCGTTCACAGCTTTCCTCACCTCCTTCATTACCTCATCTCCAGTGTGGTTTTCATCTTTCGATGCCACAACAATCGAGTGAAGTGCACTTCTTTCGCGCTTCCTGGGTTGTTCTGTCGCTACACTATGAAGGTTGTTGGTGGGCGGTAGTGTGATGTAGGGTTATAGTTTCCCTCAGCTTTTCTACTTCAGCTTGCGTTTTTTCTATCCTATTTCCTTGTTCCCTCATCATCTCTATCAATCTTTCCCCTTCATTTCCTTTAGAACATATTCCCGCTGTCTTATCCCCTTCTGTAGCCCTGATATTTTCTTTACTAATGCTTTGCTTTTTCTTTTCAGATCCGGCCTCTGCAGATTCTTCCTTCATAAGACGGAACATGTTGTCCAGAGCCAGCAGGATGCCCGCCTTCAAGTCCGACTTCAGATTGCGAGACTCACCTACGTGAGTTTTCGCCCTCTGAAGCCAGACACGACATTCGTGCACTCTGCCGGCTGACTTCAACGCCTCAGCCGCCGGTTTCGGTGATTGCCCGTCGGCCTCTACCGATGCTCTTCGAGCCGCCGGAGCTGACTTTTGCTTCGGTTTTGAGGGTGCCGCCGGTAAGGACGCCGGCGCCGGCACCACCTGTTTTGAAGTTTGCGGGTTCGTCGTTGATGTACTGGGTTTCGGGTCTCCTATCCCGATTTCCCATTCCCCGATACTACGTCTTACGTTGGTGACGTGCGTCACATTTTTTGGAGAAGGTCCTGCCTTCTTTCCATCACTTGGAGAGATCACATAGCTCTCGTCGGTCCTCGGGGGCTTAACTGGTGTATGTGCGAGAGGCATCGTGGGTCGGGGGGAGCTTCGTCAGTCAGTCAAATTAGTCAATTCTATTCTAAGTGTCCCGTCAATAAACTAGGCGACACGCACAGTCGACTACTTCGTCGATATAATTAAATTAACTTGATGTGATTCAAGTAATATGTTAATAAAATAAATCAATAATAATTGTGATAATAATATTTAGGAAACGGCAAAGTGGTCCAAGGAAGCCAAAGACCTTCCCTGCACAAATGCTAGTATTGTTCGGCAATATTTATATTGCTACTGCAGTCGATAAAAATTAATTGTGATTAAAATTATAATTGTCAGTTACGTCGCTTATACAGTAATAATAAACAACCTAAAGCTGTCCGGTTATGATTCAATACGATTTACTTATAAAGAATTTGTATTAATAATTTTTAATAATATTAATAATGTTTGTTTTATTTGTTTCAGGGTTCCTGTCGTCGAGTCGTCGAGTTCGAGGAGCAGTCCCGGCGGTGCTGCGGTGCTACGCAAGTAAGGTAAGTATTATTTAGATTTATTTAGATGTAGGTATGGTAATCTCAAAAGGAATGATTTAGAATAAGTTTAACTAAGGCAATTCGCTCTATTACATGTACAAAATAAAAATAAAAAATAAAAATTTTGGTCGAGGATGTAACACGTATGCAATTTTTAAGAAAAAAGATTAATTTCAGCTACCAAAGGGTTAGTGGATACTTAGTCCGGTATTAAAATTGGTCCAGGATGCACCGTTCAAAAGATACAGCCCGGACTTATGGTGATAATGATGTGGGAGATTAATAAACAGCCGTTAACTAAGGCAATTCGCTCTATTATATATACAGAATTAAAAATAAAAAAATAAAAATTTTTGGTCGAGGATGTAACACGAATGCGATTTTTAAGAAAAAAAGATTAATTTTAGCTACCAAAGGGTTAGTGGATACTCGATCCGGTATCAAAATCAGTCCAGGATGCACCATTCAAAAGATACCGCCCGGACTTATGATGATAATGATGTGGGAAATTAATAAACAGTCGTTAACTATGGCAATTCGCTCTAGTACATATACAGAATTAAATTAGGTTAGGTTAGGTTAGGTTAGGTTAGGTTAGGTTAGGTTAGGTTAGGTTAGGTTAGGTTAGGTTAGGTTAGGTTAGGTTAGGTTAGGTTAGGTTAGGTTAGGTTAGGTTAGGTTAGGTTAGGTTAGGTTAGGTTAGGTTAGGTTAGGTTAGGTTAGGTTAGGTTAGGTTAGGTTAGGTTAGGTTAGGTTAGGTTAGGTTAGGTTAGGTTAGGTTAGGTTAGGTTAGGTTAGGTTAGGTTAGGTTAGGTTAGGTTAGGTTAGGTTAGGTTAGGTTAGGTTAGGTTAGGTTAGGTTTTTTTTTTTTTTTTTTTTTTTTTTCCTGTCCCGGCGCAGAGGCCGGGCCCGCGAGCTAGGTCCCTAACTTTTGCTTATTAGGGGTTTAATGCTAATTCCTTTATTTACAGATTCTTGTTTTTAATCTACGTTTACAATATGCTGAATTGCGTGTATTTATTAATACATGCATTCAATCTTTATTATTTATCTATTTGTTTTTATTTATTATCTTTATACAAATTTTTTCACTATACTCTATAAATTTATCTCTAGACTTTTTATCATTAAATATTATACATATGTTTTCTACCGTTAATTTTAATCCTATTTCTTGCTCTATATTAAATCTCTCCTTCCCATATATCGGACAGTTTGTTAATGCATGGATGGGGGTTTCATCCATGTCTGGGTCACATGAGCACGACGGGTTATCTCTCAATTTAAATCTATGTAGATATTGGGCGAACCCGCCGTGCCCCGTGAGTATTTGCGTTAACAAGCCGTTTGGTTGTACCTGCCTTACAGTTTTGTGACAATTTCGTATATCAGGAAGGAATACTTTTGTTGCACATGCCGTATCGCCATCTTTATATCTCCGGTTCCATTCGTCAATCGTATCCTGACGGATTTGGCGCTTGACGAATGAAACCGGGCACTTGTCGTATACAGGTTTTCGTATACAGGTTTAGTTTTCAGCTTTAGGGCCGCGAACTTTGCCAATTCATCTGCTCTCTCATTCCCCTCGAGTCCCGCGTGGGCTTTAATCCAATAAAGGTTCACTGTTTTGTTTCCTTGTCCTATTTGGTTAAGTTTTTTACGCGTTTGGACTGCGAGGGGATGGAGAGAGCAGTTGTTTACAATGCACTCTAGTGCTGATCGCGAATCACTGAGTATTCCGAAGTTACGCTCTTTGCTCTTTTCCACTTCATCCACCGCTTTCGATATAGCCAACAATTCGGCCTGGAACACGGTGCAGTAAGGCGGCAGCTTCAACTTCAGGTTTTTGGTTTCGACGGCATCACTCCAAAGAGATAATGCCGCCCCAACCTTTCCCTCCATCTTGCTGCCGTCCGTATAGATTCTAATTTTGTGTGTATGTTTGTCCAATTGCTCCGTGTTATCTATACATACGAATTTATGGGCCATATTCTGCGCTGGGTGTGGAGTGTCCGAGAACGCGGTTCGTCGCTCGATCTCGATATCCCCCAGTGCTGGCCGGGGTACCCCCCTTCTTGTCTCGTACAGGGCAGCAGCCTCTCGTACTCTGAGATCAAGTGGGAGTATGCCGGCCAGCACTAGTGCCGAGTTTAAGGACACCGTGCGATGGGCTTTGCACAATTTCTGTGCGAAGCCCCTTTGGACCGCGTTAAGCTGTTTTTGGACACTCCGCTTTTTAGTTTCTTGTGCCCAAGCTGCTGCAGCGTAGCATACGATCGGTTCTATGACTGCAGTATATATCGACCGTATGACTTCCGTGTGTAATCCCCAGCTGACCCTTGCGGCTCTGGATAGCTGCCTATACACATTCGACACTTTCATACAGGTTTTGGCCACATGTGTATTGAATGTCAATTTGTCATCTATCCAGAGCCCCAAGAGTTTAACCTCCTTTGACATTGCGATGGGAGCCCCGCCCATGTTCAGCCGTGGGGTGTCGTAGACCAGCTTTTTTGTGAACACAATCGCACTGGTTTTGTGCGGTGCAAATTTTAACTTATTTACGACTCCCCACCGCCGAACATGCTCGAGGGTATCGTTGGCTCTGGCTTCTATTTCTTGTGCCGTATCACCTTCGAAGAGCAGGACAATGTCGTCGGCAAACGCTTGACAGTGGTCTCCGCGGGCGGTCAGTTCTCTCAGCAAGGGATCCAACAGGAGGTTCCATAAAATGGGTCCTCCTATGGAGCCCTGTACGCATCCTTTCGACGTTCTTTTTATGGCTTCTTCGCCTGCGTACCTGACCCTCACGGTACGATCTTTTAGGTAGCTGTCCATGACTCTCCTTATGTTCACCGGGCATCCCTCCTCCGCAAGTCTTAGCCTTATGGCCGGCCACCAAGCGCTATCAAATGCTCCCTCTATGTCTAGCGATATAAGCGTGGTCAGTTTCTTCTGGCTTATTTTATTTTTTATCCTATGTATTAGATCATAGAGGGAGTCCTCCGTGCTCCTTTGCGGCATGAAGCCATATTGGAATGGGCTAAGACGCGGGATGAGGTACCATTTGATTCGGCCCATTAGCATCTTCTCCAATATCTTCCCCATCACTGACAACAACCCTATTGGCCTGTGGGACTTTGGCTCCGTGTAGTTGTCCTTCCCAGGCTTTCGTAGTATTATGACGGTAGCCTCTTTCCAGATCTCTGGAAAATGTCCCAACTCAAGGCATTTGTTAGTCAGTGATAGGTAGACGTCCGGATTTAGGCTTATTGCTCGCTTACATATATCTGCCGTCAGACCGTCGGAGCCAGGAGCTTTTTTCGGGTTAAAGCCGTTTACTGCTGTGGTAAGTTCTGTTGGTGTAAATGGCAGATCATGGTGTTCATTATGACCTGGGATATTCACTTGTTCGGCTTTTTTCCTTATTTGCTCATGTTCTTTATTATCCTCCGCTTTATTGTCCTCAGGGTAGAAAACTTCTGCGAGCAGATGGGCGGATTCTCCCGGATCTAAGGTTCTTCCATCTCTGGTCAGGGGGAGATCTTCCTGTCTCTTGCTAGTCCTACCAATCACCCTATATATCCCCTCCCACATCCCTTCCCTGTCCTGCTTCTCACAAAAACACTTCCAACTTAATATCTGTGCCTTTTTCATTTCCTGCTCATAATTTTCTTTTGCTTTCAGGTACTCATCGACGACTCCACCCCTCCGGACCGGCGCTGCGCATCGGATTCTTCTTTTCTTTGTAGCTACATCACTCTTCATCGCTGCGAGCTCATCTGACCACCAAGGTAAGTATAATTTCTTTTTTGTTTTTATTTTAGGTATACTATCATTACTTGCTCTTTGTACTATATTTATGTATTTATTTACCATGTCATCTAAATCACTTTTATTATTAATTTCCTTTATTGTAATACTATCTATTTTATTTTCTTCTATAAGTTTATTTATTTTAGTATCAAATTCTTCCCATTTTGCTTTTTTAGTATTATAAATTCTTGTTGTTCTATCTATTTCAGTTCCTTTATCTCTTTTAAGTTTAATTTTAAATAGAATCGTGTTGTGGTCCGATGTCGTTATGCCCTCATCGACTCTCCACTCTTCGATTAGTCCGAAAATATCCGATGTGACGAAACTAGTGTACCTTGTTCCACCTCTTGTGGTGTCGTATGTTGGTGTAGAGCCATCGTTGAGTACCTGCATGTTCAGTTCATTTAGGGTTCCTGCCATTTCCCCGCCTCTATTGTCCATCACTGGGCTTCCCCACCATGTACTCTTTGCGTTAGTGTCTCCACCCAGGAGGGTTCTGCGCTTGAACTGTCTCCCTATTTCAGTCAGCTGCTGAAGGTAAGGTTCTATTGGGGTTGGTCTAGGCTCAAAGTAGAGCGAGATTACTACAATTTCCCAGGCTGCCGTTTTAATTTTTACCACTACAATATTGTTTGTTGTTAGATTAGGGTATTGGACGACGTCGAGTTCACTATCAAATACTACTATGGCCGCTTTTACAACGCCTTCCCTATGATTCGCATTTTGATAAACCCTAATTCCCTTGTAGTCTCTCACTCTACCCACGCCCCCTACGTATGGTTCCTGTAACAGTGCGAACGCCACCTTTCTATTTGTGGCTTCAAGCATGAAGTCGTACGTTGCTGATTCTTTGCGTTGTAAATTTGCTTGAGCCACCAGGTATCCCGTTTGTATTTGTCTGTGATTGTTGCCAGGAACGCCCTTAGCAGTACGCCACAGCCGACCGAGCGAGGACATCCCACCTTCTCCTGACTGGGCATTCTGAGCTGAATGCATTGTGGTCTGTGTTGTCCATTTTGGCGTGCAGACAATTGCAGCATGACGGGGCTATTCCAGACATCCAGATCTCGCATTTCGTCTTTAGGTGAGGGCCTCCACAGTGGCTGCATTTTTCCGTCTTTTCTATGCAGAAACGCTTCCCGTGACCGTACCCGAGGCAGAGCGAACATTGAACGAGCGGAGACTGATCTTCTACTCTCACTCGCTGTAAGTCTATGTGCACTGCCTCGGCCGATAGCATTTTTTGCCATATTTTGGTAGAGGCTCTCAGTACGATGTGGTTTACGTGGGGATTTCGTGTGCGCTTCCTGAATGCAACCTCCATTTTATTCTCTTCACCTTCCAGATCTCTGAAAATGCTTTTATTTTGGTTCTTTAGTGCATTCAGGACATCTTCATCACTATTTATTTGCAGGACGTTTTTTAATATCAGTAGTGGGTTTTTATTTTTAATTTCTTCTACTTTCAGCTCCGTTGCTTTACTTAGTCTGTCCTTTATTTTATCCCTTTCTTCCTCTGTCCGACATCCTATTATTACTTTTCTATCCTTTGCTTTTCTAATTCTCTCAACCTTTATGTCTCCCTCTTTCGCATTTACCACCCTTCTTATTCTGTTTAGTACTTCATCTCCTGTTTCCGCTTCATCGTTCGCCGTAACGACCACCGAGTGTAGCGCAGTACGCTCTGGTAGTCTACCCGAAGGGGTCGATGCAGCCACGTTTGCGTATGATTTTTTCGTCAGCAATTCCTTTAGGTGGTCCATTTTCTCGCCGTTTTCTTTTATGAGTGTTGCGTGTTGTCCCAGTATTTCTTCCAGCCTCTTTATATTTCCTTCTTCTTGCATCTGATCATCCTTCTTTTTTGTTTCAGTTTCTTTTTGCGGTTTTAAGGGCTGCGTAGCGGTATTTTCCATTTTCTTATTGCTGACCAATTTGATCAGTTCGTACATTCGCTCCACTGCCTTTACCACCGCTTCTATAATCTCCTTTTTAGTGTTCCTAGACGCTTGAAGATGTTGTTTGATTTTTGTTAGCAGGTGTCGTGCTTCGAGAGTTTCGTCTGCTGCTTTAGAACTGGTCGGCTTTGGAGGGCTGACCGTCATCTGGGCTGACTGTCTCCGCGTCGTTAGGTTTGCTGGCACTATTTTTACTGTCCCTGTCTCCTGGTCTGGGGGCGTCGAATCAATTTGTGGTTGGGTCAGGTTTCCTGTTTCCCATTCCCCAATACTGTTTCTGACGCTTCTGGGTTGTACGGCTTCCTTTTCGAGTTGATTTCTTAGCGTCACTGTTGCGTTGAGATTGTCCGTCTTCTTAGGTGAACGGAACATTTTGAGTTGGCACTAATGTATAGGGACCTCGCGTGAATCTACACTTTGCAATTTGGATTATCAGTTTTTGGGTGTTGTAAAAGTTGTAATTCCCAAAATCTGCTTGTGTAAGTGGTGTAGATTTAAAAAGATATTTATAGCTAAAGTATATATATGTTTTTGTATAATATATGTAGTCCAAATATAATTATAATTGTGGATTTATTATGTGCAATTTTATTTATAAATGTATATTTATTTTATATTATTATTATGTTCAAAGTGTATACTAATTTTTTATTTTTATGTTTCAGGTCCCGTGTTCCAGTGTCTGCCCCTGTTTGCCGGTAAAAAGTCGTCGTAGCAGATCTTAACCAGCAAAAGAGCGGAGCTTCGGAAACCAGCGTCACGTGAGTATACAATTGTAAAATAAATTTAAAATAGTTTCTATGGATCCTGTCCAAGTCTTATGATTTCGTCTAGTATAATAACATAATATAATAATACTAATTTAATCTAACTAACTAAATACGACTATTCAGTTAACTTTTCTATAAGAATTCTTTACTTGACTCTACCTAGAGTCATTTGTCTCTATTTATTATATAGCTTAGGTTAAGTCGTCCTGGTAACACAAAACCCCGTCGCTCTACGCTCACTGGTTTCGGAGTTATCAACCTTCTAAGTATTCTACTAATTTTCCTGAAAATCTGAAAATTTTTTCAGGCGTTTGGAGTATCGCAATACGAAGCACTAGTTGTGCTATTTATTAATGTGAAAACCGCGTTTCGCTGCGATGATTGGTTTAGAAACTACAGCTAATCAAAGATTTTACAAATAATACAACAAGTTTACAAAAAATTTTACAAAATATTTGAACCCGGATAACTCCGGACCCAAGCGTCGCAGAGCACTCGTTTTTGGACTCTTCTATGCAGGCTAGACGTGCCCTATACAACGAGAGGGTTTTCAGGAGCTTCACGGGTGGAGGTCTCCAATTTGGAAAATTACACAATGGAAACGTAGAGAAGCGAGTCTATCAACAGACAATCCAAACCCGAAGACCGTAGGACCAGTGGTTCTCGAGTTATATCGATATCAATATTTCCAAAATGGCCGCTGAACTGTCAAAACCAATTTTTGACAAAGGTTTTCTCAGGTTCCACAGGTCGCCGGATATTCGTGTTTGGACTCCCCTGTCTGTGCACAAACTCCCCCGTGTCCTGAAAGCGGTTTCAGGACCCGAAAAATTTTTGGCCCCGATCCTTCTGAAAATAAATTTTTCAGCTACAGGAGCGCCTCCCGATTCCCAGAGTCAAAACCCCAGAGTCGCACCTCAAACGGTTTCCGAGATATGATCGTTCAAACTTTTTCAAGATGGCCGCCGAACTGTCAAAAACTTCGCGTGATTGCGGATATCTCGGCTCCTAGTAGTCGTAGGAAGTCCGGACTTCGACCTGGGGCTTTAGCTTGACTTAATACAGCTGATTTAAGTGGTTTCAGCCGTGAAAATTTTCAGGTCCTGAAAACGCCTGAAAAGCACCCTAGGTGAATTCTACTCAACTCCGTCACATATAACTGAAAACCCGAGAGTTCTAGGTCGAACGGTTCGCAAGATATCGCGTTTCAAAGTTTTACAAGAAAAAACAAAAATGGCCGAAAAGTTTTGTATTTTTCCAAAATCGTCCCCAGTTGACTTAGAGGGCTGAGATTTTGGTTTTAGGGGTTCTCAGGAGCTAGTTAGACCCCATAATAACATGAAAATAATTTAATTTTGATTATTTAATGGTAAATTTAGAAAAATTACGAAAAATTTGATATCTCCCAAACCGCTTATTGTAAAAATACAAGCAAGGTGTCAAAATTTGTCTAAAATAATAGCTAACACAATTGCATAACAAGAATATAAATATTGTCAAAAAATCCTGAAATTTTTTCAAAAATCAAATTTTTTCAAATCTTTTTGAATAACTCGAAAACTCTCGCTGCAAATTTCTTCGAAATAGATTATTTCTATTGAGAATCTTAGCGCGCAACAGATAATATGATAAAAAGTATATGGTCTGCCTGAAGTTTTCGAGTTATTCGCATGAAAAGTTTGAAAGTCAAAATCTAAATAACTAGCAAGTTATTATATCTAAAAATATGGAAGATGTACCGGACGTCTTCTCTGGCCCTCCGTCTTATCAGAACTGAATTTCAGGATCCCAGCTCGTCTCCTTCAGGGACCACGCGTCCACGTGGTTTTTGGTTTTTCCTAATTTTCTCGGGAAGTTTTCACCGGAATTTTCCGGGGAAAGTGTGATGATATGAGGCTTTACTTTCCTCACAATCTGGCTTTCAAAAATGTGGTAGTGTCCATACAAAATTCTTCGGCAATTTAGTAAAAGAGTAAAAGCACGTGGTGAATAACCTTAAAAAAGGTAGTTTTCGCACTCTCCTGGTTGAGCACTGCAATCCAAGGGGTAGCACAACACTTCACCACGCAGAGGTTTTATTGCCGCGTCGATTGACACTATTTTTGTCCTAATCGGACCACTTTTAACCACTTTTTCGAATTTTTTAAGTGCGGAGCGGTGAAAAATAAGTGTTACTCGTCCGAGAGGTGGCGGACGACTTGGTTAGGTTAGGTTAGGTTAGGTTAGGTTAGGTTAGGTTAGGTTAGGTTAGGTTAGGTTAGGTTAGGTTAGGTTAGGTTAGGTTAGGTTAGGTTAGGTTAGGTTAGGTTAGGTTAGGTTAGGTTAGGTTAGGTTAGGTTAGGTTAGGTTAGGTTAGGTTAGGTTAGGTTAGGTTAGGTTAGGTTAGGTTAGGTTAGGTTAGGTTAGGTTAGGTTAGGTTAGGTTAGGTTAGGTTAGGTTAGGTTAGGTTAGGTTAGGTTAGGTTAGGTTAGGTTAGGTTAGGTTAGGTTAGGTTAGGTTAGGTTAGGTTAGGTTAGGTTAGGTTAGGTTAGGTTAGGTTAGGTTAGGTTAGGTTAGGTTAGGTTAGGTTAGGTTAGGTTAGGTTAGGTTAGGTTAGGTTAGGTTAGGTTAGGTTAGGTTAGGTTAGGTTAGGTTAGGTTAGGTTAGGTTAGGTTAGGTTAGGTTAGGTTAGGTTAGGTTAGGTTAGGTTAGGTTAGGTTAGGTTAGGTTAGGTTAGGTTAGGTTAGGTTAGGTTAGGTTAGGTTAGGTTAGGTTAGGTTAGGTTAGGTTAGGTTAGGTTAGGTTAGGTTAGGTTAGGTTAGGTTAGGTTAGGTTAGGTTAGGTTAGGTTAGGTTAGGTTAGGTTAGGTTAGGTTAGGTTAGGTTAGGTTAGGTTAGGTTAGGTTAGGTTAGGTTAGGTTAGGTTAGGTTAGGTTAGGTTAGGTTAGGTTAGGTTAGGTTAGGTTAGGTTAGGTTAGGTTAGGTTAGGTTAGGTTAGGTTAGGTTAGGTTAGGTTAGGTTAGGTTAGGTTAGGTTAGGTTAGGTTAGGTTAGGTTAGGTTAGGTTAGGTTAGGTTAGGTTAGGTTAGGTTAGGTTAGGTTAGGTTAGGTTAGGTTAGGTTTTTTTTTTTTTTTTTTTTTTTTTTTTTTTTTTTTTTTTTTTTTTTTTTTTTTTTTTTTTTTTTTTTTTTTTTTTTTTTTTTTCCTGTCTCTACCCCCAACGTAATCGGGGACATTAATTACATTATTCCTTTCATACCATTTCTCGCTTATTTACTTCGCATTCATGCTGCATACTGTATCTTTCTTTTATTCTCTCTCTCTTGCATTCTATTCATTAGCGGGAGAGCTAATGCTACTTCTAGCTAGTTTATTATTGTTTTATTTATTTATTTGTATTTAGGTGAATAAGTTTTTCAGTTCATTTTTATTTTATACATATTTACGCTACTTATTGTCATGGTCACTTATTGTATATTGCAAATATACAGCAGTGGTACCTATTTCTTACTATTTATTCTTATTATTTATTCTATTTATTATATGTTTACAATATTTCAAAAACTTTTCTCTTACATTTCTATTTTCTATGATTTTACATAAATTTTCTTTCGTTACATCTATTTCGATTTCATTTTCTAGGTCGAATCTACGTCTGCAGAAAACTGGACAATCGGTGACGACATGCAGGACGCTTTCTTCTTCATCCTGCTGGCAATCGCATGCCGGACTCTCCTTGCACCTGAACCGATACAGGTATGAGGAGAACCCGCCGTGCCCCGTCAGCAGTTGTACGATTTGCGGGTCAAGTTTAATTTTCTTTATAATATTATGCGCTTTTATCGCGTCCGGGAAGAACACCCTGGTGGTAGTGGCTGTCACGCCGTTTTGGTATCGGCGGTTCCATTCGGCGAGCGACTCTGCTCTTATTTGTCGCTTTATATGTGACACTGGGCACTTGCTGTAGTGCGGTTTCACTTTTAGGTGCAACGCTGCGCTCTTTGCCAATTCGTCTGCTCTCTCGTTTCCCTCCAGCCCCGCGTGTGCCTTTATCCAATAAAGGTTGACTAATCTTTGCTGTTTGTTTATTAGTGTCAAGTTATTTCTTATTTCGACCGCAAGAGGATGGAGGGAAGACACGTTAGTGACCGTTTCGAGTGCTGACCTAGAGTCGCAGTATATGTTGCAGCTAGGTGAGGAAGAAGCAAGTGCCCGCTTTGTAGCCTCAGTCAGAGCCAGTAGTTCCGCCTGGTAGACGGAGCAGCACTCGTCCAGCTTAAGCTTACGGGTGTGCGTCTCCGCTGCGCCATTCCATATGGATAGCGCCGCGCCGACTCTCCCTTCTATTTTGCTTCCGTCGGTGAAGATATTCATACCGTTCCTTTCGTAATGCTGTTCTAATGCTGCTCCGTCTGCCAGACATGTGAAACTTAGCTCTACTTGCAGCGCCGGGTGTGGCGCGGCTGTGTACGGCATCGGTTTTTCGGTATCTCTGTCTCCTACTAGTCGCTGGGAATGACCTTTCTTTATCTCGTAAAGTAAGGCTGCTTCCCGGACTCTTATGTCCAATGGAAGCAACCCAGCGAGCAGTAGAGCCGAGTTGAGAGAGACTGTTCTGTACGATTTTATTATTTTCTGTACAAAGCCGCGCTGAACCGCATTGAACTGGTTTTGGATGCCAATTTTGTTTGTTGCTGGCGCCCACGCGCTCGCGGCGTACATGATTGTGGGTTCGACAACAGCTATATAGATGCTCCTGGTCACTTCGGAGTGCAGTCCCCATTGTACTTTTGCGACTCTCGAAAGCTGTTTAAAGAAGTTTAGCGCCCTGCGGCAGACACTCGCGGCGTGAGCGTTAAACGTCAATTTGTCGTCGATGGTGAGACCCAGCAGCTTTAATTGTTTGGACATGGCAACGCTAACGCCGCCCATGCTCAGGCGTGGGGTGTCGTATTTCAGCTTTTTTGTTAATACCATTGCCATGGTTTTTTGTGGAGCGAACTTCAACTTATTTCTTACACCCCATGCCTGAACATACGCTAGCGCAGCGTTCGCCTGTCCCTCGACCTCGAGTGCTGTTCTCCCATCGAAGACTAGGACAACGTCATCCGCGAATGCCTGCACGTAGTCGCCTCTTCTCTCCAGCTCCTTTAGCAATGGGTCCAGGAGCAAATTCCACAGAGTGGGTCCTCCTATAGAGCCCTGCACGCATCCCTTTTCAGTTTCTTTAGAGATCTCTACTCCCGCGTACCTCACTCTAACTCTACGGTTGTAGAGATAGCTGTCGATTACTCTCCTTAAGTTTATAGGACAATTTTCCTCAGCCAGCCGGACTCTAATAGCCGGCCACCACGCGCTATCGAAGGCTCCCTCTATGTCTAGCGACACTAAGGTTACGATTCGTTTTTGTTTTATTTTTGCGCGAATATGTGTCATCAGTGTATAGAGGGAGTCCTCGGTAGACCTCTGTGGCATGAACCCGTACTGGCGAGTACTCATCCTAGGTAATAAGTGAAACTTAATTCGAGCAACCAACATCCTCTCGTAGATTTTCCCTAGTACCGGAAGGAGGCCTATAGGTCTATATGATTTCGGGTTGGCGTAGTTTTCTTTTCCCGGTTTCCGCAAAACGACGACAGTTGCCTCTTTCCATAGTGTGGGAAAGTGCCCGAGCTTGAGACATCTGTTTATGATACTCAGGTAGAGGCCCGAGTCGTTTTTAATTGCCTCTCTACATATATCGGCGGTGAAGCCGTCAGATCCGGGGGCCTTTTTCGGATTGAAGGCATGTATCGCATTATAAAGCTCGGTCTGAGTGAACGGTGGGTCACACAGACCATCTTGCTGCTCTTCATTCACTCTTTTAGCTTCGATTCTTATTTTGCGATGCTCGGCGTTGTCACTCTCTGCAAGGTCCTCCGGGTAAAACGTATTTGCCAATATTTCGGCCGAACCCTTTGCGTCCAACATTGCGCCCTCAACTTCCAGATGTACGTCCTCTTCCCTGTTCCTTGTCCGACCTATCACCCTATATATCCCGTCCCAGACCGTCTCTCTATCCTGCTTGGCACAGAAGTTCTTCCAGCTCTCTACCTTGGCTTTGTGTGCTTTTAATTCATATTCATTTTTCTTTTCCAGGTACTGCTCTACCACTCCTGCTCTTCGGACCGGCGCTGCGCATCGGATTCTACGCTTCCTGGTGGCGACTTCCCTCTTCAATTCGGCGAGTTCTTCGGACCACCACGGCATGGTAAGTATTTGCTTGTGTTTTTTTGTAGGTATAGTGTGTGTGCATGTCTGTGTTATTATGTTTGTGTAAGTCTGTATAATTTTGTCTATATGTTCTGTGTTATAAATGTTTTTTATTTCTGTGTGTAGTTGGTGCTCAGCTTTTAATTGGTCCATTTTCATATGAAACTGGGCCCAATTTGCCTTCTTAGTGTTGTAGAGTCGTGTAGTTCTAATTATGTTTGTGCCCTGTGATTTGTGTAGTCGAATATTAAATGTTATGCCGTTATGGTCCGAGCTCGTGAGATTCTCATCAATTTTCCAACCGTCCACCAGGTCTAGCATGTCCGTAGAGCACGCCGTGATGTCCACATGACTGCAGAATCGTCTTCCACCTCTGATTGTGTCGAAGGTTGGGGTAGAGTCGCAGTTCAGCACCTGGAGGTCCATCTCATCAAGAGCGCTTCTTACTTCTTCGCCTCTGTGGTTATTTTCCACACTTCCCCACCAGGTATTCCATGCATTTACGTCTCCTCCGACGACCAGTCTCTCAGTTCCTAGTTGCTCTCCTATTTTGGCAAGATGTTTCAGGTACGGATCCAGAGGTTGATCTTTTTCAAGGTATACGGACACCAGCGTGATCTGCCAGGCACTGGTTCGGACTCCTACCACCGTGATGTTGTTGGTGGTTAGTTTCGGGTACTGTATTACATCGAGTGTAGAGTCAAAAATGACTATAGCTGTTTTGACAGTCCCTTCTCCTTGTTCAGTGCTCTGGAAGACCCTTGCGCCCTGGTAGCTCCTCATTCTCTTGGCTCGCCCTACGTAAGGTTCCTGAAGGAGAGCGACCGCGACTCTACGTTTGACTGCTTCGATAAGAAGCTCTTCCGTGGCTAGCTGCTTCTTTTGGAGATTAGCCTGGATTATCTTATACGGGACGCCCTTAGCAATACGCCACGGTGGATCTCGCTAGCGCGTCCCACTTGCGCCTCACCTGGCACTCATTACTGAAGGCGTTGTGATCTGATTTCCCTATCTTTGCTTTTATACAGTTTATGCAGCTGGGGGGGGCTTCGGCAAGCCAATCAGCGCACTCTACCTTAAGATGCGGGCCGCCGCAGTGGCTACACACGTCAACGGCATCGCGACAGAATCGCTTCCCGTGTCCATACCCCAAACAGCGAGAGCACTGTATCAAGGGGGACTGATCGGCGACCCTGATCCGCTGCATGTCGACGTGTACAGCCCCTGCATCAATTACGCGCTGCCAAATGCGTGGTGAGACTCTTGCTACGATGTTTGCCGTGTGCGGATTTCTTGCTCTCCTCCGGAAACGAATCTCTATCCGGTCGTCTTCCTCGCTTATGTCCTTAAGTATATGTTTATTCTGGGACCGAAAAGCTTTGATTATGTCCTCATCTGTATTATTTTGAAGGACGCCGTAAAGAATAATGAGGGGGTCCTTGTTTTTTATATCTTCTATCGTTAACTGTTCTTCCTTTGTTCTTATCCTGTCTCTTACTTTATTAATTTCTTCCTGGCTTCTACATCCTACTATAATTTTCCTATCTCTGGCTTTCCGGAGCCTGTCTATTCTAACTCCTTCTTCCCTGGCATTTACCGCCTTTCTTATTCTCTCGAAAACCTGCTCTCCCGTTTCCTGTTCATCCTTCGATGTTATGATTAGAGAGTGCATAGCGGTCGTCTCTGCGGAGTGTCTCCTTGGTGATTTTGCTGCGACGCTCGCATATGTACTCTTCCCATCGTACATTTCCTGTTGCTTTTTTAACATATCTGTCAATTTTCCCATTTCTTCTTTATTGTCTCTTAACATCTTGCTATGCTCTTCCAAACATTTAAGCATTTCTATCTGTTTCGATCTTTCTGCAATTTCCATTTCTCTCTTCCCGTTTTCATTCTTTCCTTTGTCATTGCTTTCATCTAATCGCGGTTTTGGTTGCTGTTCAGCGGCGCTCCGTCCCTTGATAGAGCTCAGCTCTTTCACCAGCTGGTAGAGCCGGTCAACAGCCTCCAGAACCGCTTCCACTATTTCCTTTTTTGTGTTTCTCGAGTTTTTCAGGTGCTGTTTCGCTTTTATCATTAAAGCCCGCGCTTCCATAACTCTATCAACTTTGCTGTTGGCTACCTTCGGTGGACTCAACTCTGCGGACAATCTTCGAGCTACTGACTTTGGCGGTCGCGCCGTTCCTGAAGCTTTCGGAGGTGTCGCGCTGGGTCGGCCTTGCTCCGGTTTGCCAGTTTCCCATTCGCCTATACTTTTCCTTACATTTTGTGAAGGTAAGTCTTAAGTCGTAAGGTTAGGTTAGGTTAGGTTAGGTTAGGTTAGGTTAGGTTAGGTTAGGTTAGGTTAGGTTAGGTTAGGTTAGGTTAGGTTAGGTTAGGTTAGGTTAGGTTAGGTTAGGTTAGGTTAGGTTAGGTTAGGTTAGGTTAGGTTAGGTTAGGTTAGGTTAGGTTAGGTTAGGTTAGGTTAGGTTAGGTTAGGTTAGGTTAGGTTAGGTTAGGTTAGGTTAGGTTAGGTTAGGTTAGGTTAGGTTAGGTTAGGTTAGGTTAGGTTAGGTTAGGTTAGGTTAGGTTAGGTTAGGTTAGGTTAGGTTAGGTTAGGTTAGGTTAGGTTAGGTTAGGTTAGGTTAGGTTAGGTTAGGTTAGGTTAGGTTAGGTTAGGTTAGGTTAGGTTAGGTTAGGTTAGGTTAGGTTAGGTTAGGTTAGGTTAGGTTAGGTTAGGTTAGGTTAGGTTAGGTTAGGTTAGGTTAGGTTAGGTTAGGTTAGGTTAGGTTAGGTTAGGTTAGGTTAGGTTAGGTTAGGTTAGGTTAGGTTAGGTTAGGTTAGGTTAGGTTAGGTTAGGTTAGGTTAGGTTAGGTTAGGTTAGGTTAGGTTAGGTTAGGTTAGGTTAGGTTAGGTTAGGTTAGGTTAGGTTAGGTTAGGTTAGGTTAGGTTAGGTTAGGTTAGGTTAGGTTAGGTTAGGTTAGGTTAGGTTAGGTTAGGTTAGGTTAGGTTAGGTTAGGTTAGGTTAGGTTAGGTTAGGTTAGGTTAGGTTAGGTTAGGTTAGGTTAGGTTAGGTTAGGTTAGGTTAGGTTAGGTTAGGTTAGGTTAGGTTAGGTTAGGTTAGGTTAGGTTAGGTTAGGTTAGGTTAGGTTAGGTTAGGTTAGGTTAGGTTAGGTTAGGTTAGGTTAGGTTAGGTTAGGTTAGGTTAGGTTAGGTTAGGTTAGGTTAGGTTAGGTTAGGTTAGGTTAGGTTAGGTTAGGTTAGGTTAGGTTAGGTTAGGTTAGGTTAGGTTAGGTTAGGTTAGGTTAGGTTAGGTTAGGTTAGGTTAGGTTAGGTTAGGTTAGGTTAGGTTAGGTTAGGTTAGGTTAGGTTAGGTTAGGTTGGGGTGCGGGTCCAAGTTACCTCCTCGTGGTGCACCCTGGGGGTCAGTCAACAATTTCCCTTGGTGGGACTTTGTTGACTGATTGCTAATACTTGGACGGGAGGAAGTTTCTCTGTGCGTTTCTCTATTTTATAGAAGAAACGTTCACAGAAACTAGGGAGGGGTACGGTTGTGAACCGAATAAGTCGGGACATTTTTGTCCCGATACGATGGCTCTCCGCGTGTCCCTCTGAATCAGCAGAGGGCACAGTGGATGAGTGAGAGCAGCGAACTCATTTTATGAGTTACTGCTGCGGAGAGTTCTGGTATTATTCAGAGCGGCCTGGTGGTAGTCTCATCAGGGGCTCCCCTTGAGGGGGCTTCCACCTGGTAACAGTCAGGGGTTGGGCCTCTTTGTCCTAACCGTGTTATATTGTTTGTAGTTTATGTTGTCTTTGTGCTGTTCCTGTGGTAGCTGTAGCGGCCTGTCTACCCATGCTTTTCATTTACTTTCGTGAAGGGAAGGCGTGGTCTGGATGGGCTGTTATAGTAGCCATGACGAGTTGGGAGCTATTCTCAAGGTTCGGTGGTCGCTGAGGGGGAGTGTTGGACTGCGGAGTCGGAGCTGTGCTGTTTTTATGGTATAGCTCCGAGGTCGCCGTTCAGCATGGTCATTCGGGCCGCTAGACCACCAGAAGGGGACCATACCCCTTTCAAAAAGGAACAAAAATTATGAAAAAGGCGAATTGTGAAAATAGTCCCCGAACGGGTACTTCGGCTACGGCCGGGAAATCCCGTCCTTCCACGGAAGGCTGCCCTTCGTATTACGGGGTGGGCAACAACCGCCACGAGAGTAGAGAGGAGTTAAGAAGAAATGCTGCAAGGGAAGAGAAAAGAGAGACGAGACAGAGTTTGAGACTCAAGTCTCGATCCCTGTCTTGTCTTCAGATGCAGGAGGAGGAAGTGTCTGACAGTAACGTTGGTGCAGAATTTTGCGGGTCTGATACTGAAGGCGGATTCTGGGAGTGTGGCGCAAAGCGTCGGAAGCGAGTCAATTGTGTGCCACCGAGTGATGAAGAAGAGCTTGCCTCTGTGGAATTCAGGATACCTGCTACAACAGCGTGTTCTCTGGGTGCACGGGGGAAAGCCGAAAGACGGAAGTTCCTCAAGCAAAAACAAGACGAATCCAGTGAGGAACTTGAGAAGGAACTAGCGGATCGGGCTCTGAGTGCTCGTGAGAGCAGAGCCTCGCTTGGATTGTTGACAGTCGAAGATGGTGATGAGCGGCTCGTAGAAGCGCTCAATAAAAGAGCCCTGGAGGATGTTGAGGTCATCACCATGGTGGCGGCAAAATCAGGTCGTCTAAAGGGCACTTTTCAGAAGGCACTGAAGGAGTCTGCGTCCTCTATAAAGGCGGTGGTGGAGGTTCTCAGCAAGAGGACTTCCACTGAAGAGAACGATAAACTGCAGGCAGCAAATGCTCGTCTGGAGGGTGAGGTGGCGGAGCTTCGTAAGGAGATGGCGGACCTTCGGAACGAGTTGGCGCGAGTGCGGCATCCGGCTGCTTCGGCATCTTCATCCCTTCTACCGGTGTCATCGAGGGCGGCGCAGGTGTCAGGGTCTGCATTCCTGCCAGTTGGTGAATCGATGGGGGATCTGGAGCGATCTATTATGCTGCAGGTGGGTGGCATGGTAAATGCACGGCTGGAGGCGCTTGAAGAGCGCTTGCTGCCTGAGAAGCGCCTTCGACCGCTTCTCGCTGCCGACCGCCGGCGGCTGGAGACGTTTGTGCCCAGTGAGTCACAAGCTACTTCTGGTAGCCAGCATAAAATTGCAAAGACCGGGCCACAAAAAAGGTCTAAAGGAAAAGCCACATTGGGTATTCCCACGAAGGCCACAAAAAAGCTAGTCCCACCAGTAAAGGGGACGATTGGACAGGGAGACTTACGTCAAACTGAAAAGGGGACGACCCATAAACAGGCAAACTCTAGCCGATCTCTTCCGCCGCCGCCCGAGTCAATGGGCGAAGATTGGTCGACGGTTGTAAGACGAGGGAAGAAGACAAAGGGGCTCCAACAACAGGCGACTGGACCTTCGAAGACCAAACGCCAGCTAGTGAGGTTGCGTTCTCCTCGGTCATCGGCTGTTGTGATCACGCTGCAGCCGGGGGCGGAGGAGAGAGGAGTAACTTACTCAACGGTGTTGGCAGAGCTGAGATCGAAAATCGATCTCGCCAGCTGCGGCATTGTAGGTACCGGCCTTCACTGTCGACGAGCTGCCACTGGAGCTCGGAAGCTTGAAGTATTGGGCGCGACAAGTGACGAAAAGGCGGACTCCCTTGCGCAGAAAATCCGTGAGGCTATAAGCCCGGAGCTTCTCAAAGTCTCCAGGCCTACAAAGTGCGCAGAAATGCGTATCTCGGGTCTGGATGACTCGGTTAGCAAGGAGGAACTGACGGCAGTTATTGCCCAGTGTGGGGGTTGCTCTGTGGAAGCCGTTAAGGTTGGAGAAATCCGCCAAGGCTCTCAGGGTGCCGGCTCCGTCTGGGTTCGCTGCCCGGTTCTAGCCGTAAAGAAGTTGAGTGAGACAGGCCGCCTTCTAGTCGGTTGGGTGTCAGCGCACGTGGAGGTTCTGCAGGCTAGACCGATGCAATGTTATCGGTGCTTGCAGAAAGGACATGTGCGCGCTCAGTGCACTGCGGAAGTTGACCGTAGCGAAGACTGTTACCGCTGCGGTCAATCCGGACATAAGGCAGCTCAGTGTACAGCTAAGGCGAGATGTCCGCTGTGCGCAGCGGCCAATAAACCTGCGGAACATAGGATGGGTAGCAAGGTCTGCTTCCCACCCAAACTCAAAAAGGTGGTCCATGCAGCCACTGGAACCACCAAGAGTGTGACAGCCAGCAGCTGCCCTCCTACTCAAGATCGGGGAGACGAGGCGATGATCATCAATTGAGTAATCAATTATGGCCCATCGCTTCCTTCAGGCGAATCTCAACCATTCTGCTGCTGCACAGGACCTTCTCGTCCAGAGCATGGCGGAATGGTTGATAGAAATTGCAGTGGTTGCTGAACCATATTGCGTACCTTCTCGGGATAACTGGGTAGGTGACTTAGATGGGGTGGTGACAATTGTTGCCTCTGCTAGCGCTCCGTCCCTGCCTGTAGTGGCAAGAGGAAGAGGTTATACGGCTGTTCAGTGGAGGGATATCGTCCTCATAGGGGTATATTTTTCTCCCAACAGAAGCCTCTCGGAGTTTCAGTCGTTTCTGCACGGGGTGGGTGCTCTCATTAGGCATGTCTTACCCCGTCGGACGCTTGTTGCGGGGGATTTTAATGCCAAGTCTACGGCGTGGGGGTGCCCAGCGGCTGGACCTCGGGGAGATGCCCTGGAAGAGTGGGCGGCAAGCAACGATCTCCTGGTTTTGAACCAGGGGTCAGTGGAAACTTGTGTTCGGTGGAACGGGGGGTCAATTGTGGACTTGACATTGGCCTCTTCTGCCATCGCGCATACAGTCCATAGATGGAGGGTGGTGGAAGAAGTGGAAACTGCTTCTGATCATCGTTATATACGGTTTAACGTTTCCACTTCTCCCTGTAGCTCAGATGCTAGCCGTTCTGAAGGATTTACCCCAAAATTTCCCAGATGGGTATTGCGAACAATGGATAAGGAAGCGCTACTGGAGGCCTCTATTGTCCAGGCCTGGTTAGCCCCATCAAACGAATCGGTGGAGGTCGAGGGGGAGGCGGAGTGGTTCCGGAGTGCTATGTCGCAAATATGCGACGCTAGCATGGCCCGGGCCAGGCCGCGACCACCTAAGCGACAGGTGTACTGGTGGTCACAAGAGATAGCAATGCTTCGAAACAGCTGCGTGGAAGCGAGACGCCAGTACACCAGACAGCGTCGCCAGCGGCTCAGGGATGGAGTTGCTGAGGATCAGTTGTATGGTGTATACCGGGAGCGGGTGAGGGATCTGCGACTGGTCATCAGAGACTCCAAAACACGTGCTTACGTCGAGCTGATGGAGACGCTCAGCCACGACCCGTGGGGGCGCCCTTACAAGGAGGTAAGACGAAAAATTCGTCCTTGGGCGCCCCCCCTAACTGAAACTCTCGAACCTCAGTTCCTGGAGGATGTTGTGACCGCCCTGTTTCCAAGCGGCGCGGTCTTTCAGCCTCCGGCAATGGCACCTCGTCGTGAGCAGTCCCAGGCTGAGGTAGAAGTGATACCGCCGGTGTCTGAAGGGGAGTTATGGGCAGTCGTTCTAAAGCTTAAAGCCAAAAACAAGGCCCCAGGTCCAGATGGCATCCCCGGACGAGCTTGGGTCATGGCTATGAAAGTACTCGGGAACCGATTCCGACGGCTGTTGGATGCCTGTCTAGAGACAGGTCGGTTTCCGAGGCTGTGGAAGACGGGTCGATTAGTCCTTTTGAGGAAGGATAGGCGCCCCGCAGATTCTCCCTCTGCATACCGCCCAATCGTTTTGCTGGACGAGGCGGACAAGCTGTTTGAGCGCGTGATAGCTGGCCGCCTGGTCCGTCATCTTGATATGGTTGGTCCAAATCTGTCGGACGAACAGTTCGGTTTTCGAGTGGGCCGATCCACCATTGACGCTGTTAACCGTGTCAAGGCCCTCTCGGACGAGGTGGTGGCCCGTGGCGGTGTGATGGTGGCAGTGTCTCTTGACATCGCCAACGCCTTTAACACACTGCCATGGGCTTGCATAGGGGAGGCACTGAAGTACCATGAAGTGCCTTTCTACCTCAGCCGAATTGTCAGAGCTTACCTCTCCGAGAGATTCGTCTCGTACACAGGAAGGGGGGGCAGGACTCTGCGGAGAGAAATGTCGTGCGGTGTGCCGCAGGGCTCGGCTCTTGGGCCGGTCCTGTGGGACATCGGTTATGACTGGGTGTTGAGAGGGGCTTTCAAACCGGGCGCGCGCGTGACCTGCTACGCAGACGATACTCTTGTAACGGCCTGGGGCGAGACCTTGGAAGAGGCTGCCCGTCTTGTCACGGAAACGGTAGAGCAGGTAGTGGAGAGGATAGAGATGTTGGGACTCCGGGTGGCGCTCAACAAGTCGGAGGCTCTGGTTTTCCATGGCCCCCGGCGGGTACCTCCAAGGGGTTCCCACATCACTATTGGGAGGGTACACATTGAGATGGAGTCTACGATGAGATATCTTGGACTTCATCTCGACGGAAGGTGGAACTTCCGCGAACATTTCGCGCGGCTGGTTCCTCGTTTGATGGCGGCGGCTGGAGCTCTTAAGCGCCTGCTGCCCAATCTCGGGGGACCGAAAGCTTGTAGCCGCCGCTTATACCTTGGGGTGGTGCGGTCCATGGCTTTGTATGGGGCGCCCGTGTGGGCGTATGCTTTGGATGGCAAAACGGTAGCTCTTTTAAGGCGACCACAACGGGCGATGGCTACCGGTGTCATACGGGGATACCGTACCATCTCTGGTGAGGCGGCGTGCCTTCTGGCCGGGTCACCTCCCTGGGATCTGGAGGCGGAGATCCATGCCGACATGTACGCATGGCGCATGGAGCTTCGCCACCGTGGACAATTTCCGGCACCGAGGGAGGTCGAAGCGTGGAAGTTCCGCGCTCGACGGTCTATGCTGGAGGAGTGGAAGGAGCAGCTAGCCCATCCAAGGGCTGGAAGCTGGACCATTAAGGCTGTCCAACCTGTCCTTGAAAACTGGCTGGACAGAACACACGGGTCTCTTACCTTCCGGCTTGTGCAGGTGCTTTCCGGGCATGGATGCTTTGGAAAGTACCTGTGTCGTGTGGCCGGGAGAGAACCGACGACCGTGTGCCACCATTGTAGCTGTGACGAGGACACGGCGCAACACACATTAGAGGGATGCCCTGCTTGGGCAAGTGAGCGCCGAGACCTCGTCACAATAGTGGGGAACGATCTCTCGCTTCCAGCGTTGATACGCTCAATGCTTGGATGCCAGAGATCGTGGGAGGCGGCGGTTTCCTTCTGTGAACAGGTAATGTTCCAGAAGGAAACGGCGGAGCGCCAACGAGAGCTCACCTCAGACCTCCCAATGCGCCGCCGGAGAGCCGGGCGTCGGAGGAGGATCCACGCCCTCCTCCAACCCCCATAACAGGGGCCTTGGGTGGCAGACTCGGGGGAGTCCGTCACCCGACAAGATTAGCCCCTGAGGTGGCGCGCGCGGTGTTTCCGCGCGCCCCTCGAGGAAAGAGGGATGGAGTTTCTTTAGCTCCATCCAACAGGAACGGGTCCTAGGGGACCAGCGCTGTCGGGGCCGCGGACGAGTGCGAAAGCGTTCCCGTAGCCCCGGCATATAGGCGCCAGGCAGAAACACCCCAGGGTTTTTAGTGGGTAGGCCGCTACTTCGGCGGAGAGTCCCACATAACCACCGAGCCCCCCCCGGGGCCGGTGGTATCCATAAAGAATTTTCCCTGGGTAAAAAAAAAAAAAAAAAAAAAAAAAAAAAGGTTAGGTTAGGTTAGGTTAGGTTAGGTTAGGTTAGGTTAGGTTAGGTTAGGTTAGGTTAGGTTAGGTTAGGTTAGGTTAGGTTAGGTTAGGTTAGGTTAGGTTAGGTTAGGTTAGGTTAGGTTAGGTTAGGTTAGGTTAGGTTAGGTT
>OX467116.1:5000-10000 GCA_950106695.1 Biston stratarius | reverse complement strand
GTTAGGTTAGGTTAGGTTAGGTTAGGTTAGGTTAGGTTAGGTTAGGTTAGGTTAGGTTAGGTTAGGTTAGGTTAGGTTAGGTTAGGTTAGGTTAGGTTAGGTTAGGTTAGGTTAGGTTAGGTTAGGTTAGGTTAGGTTAGGTTAGGTTAGGTTAGGTTAGGTTAGGTTAGGTTAGGTTAGGTTAGGTTAGGTTAGGTTAGGTTAGGTTAGGTTAGGTTAGGTTAGGTTAGGTTAGGTTAGGTTAGGTTAGGTTAGGTTAGGTTAGGTTAGGTTAGGTTAGGTTAGGTTAGGTTAGGTTAGGTTAGGTTAGGTTAGGTTAGGTTAGGTTAGGTTAGGTTAGGTTAGGTTAGGTTAGGTTAGGTTAGGTTAGGTTAGGTTAGGTTAGGTTAGGTTAGGTTAGGTTAGGTTAGGTTAGGTTAGGTTAGGTTAGGTTAGGTTAGGTTAGGTTAGGTTAGGTTAGGTTAGGTTAGGTTAGGTTAGGTTAGGTTAGGTTAGGTTAGGTTAGGTTAGGTTAGGTTAGGTTAGGTTAGGTTAGGTTAGGTTAGGTTAGGTTAGGTTAGGTTAGGTTAGGTTAGGTTAGGTTAGGTTAGGTTAGGTTAGGTTAGGTTAGGTTAGGTTAGGTTAGGTTAGGTTAGGTTAGGTTAGGTTAGGTTAGGTTAGGTTAGGTTAGGTTAGGTTAGGTTAGGTTAGGTTAGGTTAGGTTAGGTTAGGTTAGGTTAGGTTAGGTTAGGTTAGGTTAGGTTAGGTTAGGTTAGGTTAGGTTAGGTTAGGTTAGGTTAGGTTAGGTTAGGTTAGGTTAGGTTAGGTTAGGTTAGGTTAGGTTAGGTTAGGTTAGGTTAGGTTAGGTTAGGTTAGGTTAGGTTAGGTTAGGTTAGGTTAGGTTAGGTTAGGTTAGGTTAGGTTAGGTTAGGTTAGGTTAGGTTAGGTTAGGTTAGGTTAGGTTAGGTTAGGTTAGGTTAGGTTAGGTTAGGTTAGGTTAGGTTAGGTTAGGTTAGGTTAGGTTAGGTTAGGTTAGGTTAGGTTAGGTTAGGTTAGGTTAGGTTAGGTTAGGTTAGGTTAGGTTAGGTTAGGTTAGGTTAGGTTAGGTTAGGTTAGGTTAGGTTAGGTTAGGTTAGGTTAGGTTAGGTTAGGTTAGGTTAGGTTAGGTTAGGTTAGGTTAGGTTAGGTTAGGTTAGGTTAGGTTAGGTTAGGTTAGGTTAGGTTAGGTTAGGTTAGGTTAGGTTAGGTTAGGTTAGGTTAGGTTAGGTTAGGTTAGGTTAGGTTAGGTTAGGTTAGGTTAGGTTAGGTTAGGTTAGGTTAGGTTAGGTTAGGTTAGGTTAGGTTAGGTTAGGTTAGGTTAGGTTAGGTTAGGTTAGGTTAGGTTAGGTTAGGTTAGGTTAGGTTAGGTTAGGTTAGGTTAGGTTAGGTTAGGTTAGGTTAGGTTAGGTTAGGTTAGGTTAGGTTAGGTTAGGTTAGGTTAGGTTAGGTTAGGTTAGGTTAGGTTAGGTTAGGTTAGGTTAGGTTAGGTTAGGTTAGGTTAGGTTAGGTTAGGTTAGGTTAGGTTAGGTTAGGTTAGGTTAGGTTAGGTTAGGTTAGGTTAGGTTAGGTTAGGTTAGGTTAGGTTAGGTTAGGTTAGGTTAGGTTAGGTTAGGTTAGGTTAGGTTAGGTTAGGTTAGGTTAGGTTAGGTTAGGTTAGGTTAGGTTAGGTTAGGTTAGGTTAGGTTAGGTTAGGTTAGGTTAGGTTAGGTTAGGTTAGGTTAGGTTAGGTTAGGTTAGGTTAGGTTAGGTTAGGTTAGGTTAGGTTAGGTTAGGTTAGGTTAGGTTAGGTTAGGTTAGGTTAGGTTAGGTTAGGTTAGGTTAGGTTAGGTTAGGTTAGGTTAGGTTAGGTTAGGTTAGGTTAGGTTAGGTTAGGTTAGGTTAGGTTAGGTTAGGTTAGGTTAGGTTAGGTTAGGTTAGGTTAGGTTAGGTTAGGTTAGGTTAGGTTAGGTTAGGTTAGGTTAGGTTAGGTTAGGTTAGGTTAGGTTAGGTTAGGTTAGGTTAGGTTAGGTTAGGTTAGGTTAGGTTAGGTTAGGTTAGGTTAGGTTAGGTTAGGTTAGGTTAGGTTAGGTTAGGTTAGGTTAGGTTAGGTTAGGTTAGGTTAGGTTAGGTTAGGTTAGGTTAGGTTAGGTTAGGTTAGGTTAGGTTAGGTTAGGTTAGGTTAGGTTAGGTTAGGTTAGGTTAGGTTAGGTTAGGTTAGGTTAGGTTAGGTTAGGTTAGGTTAGGTTAGGTTAGGTTAGGTTAGGTTAGGTTAGGTTAGGTTAGGTTAGGTTAGGTTAGGTTAGGTTAGGTTAGGTTAGGTTAGGTTAGGTTAGGTTAGGTTAGGTTAGGTTAGGTTAGGTTAGGTTAGGTTAGGTTAGGTTAGGTTAGGTTAGGTTAGGTTAGGTTAGGTTAGGTTAGGTTAGGTTAGGTTAGGTTAGGTTAGGTTAGGTTAGGTTAGGTTAGGTTAGGTTAGGTTAGGTTAGGTTAGGTTAGGTTAGGTTAGGTTAGGTTAGGTTAGGTTAGGTTAGGTTAGGTTAGGTTAGGTTAGGTTAGGTTAGGTTAGGTTAGGTTAGGTTAGGTTAGGTTAGGTTAGGTTAGGTTAGGTTAGGTTAGGTTAGGTTAGGTTAGGTTAGGTTAGGTTAGGTTAGGTTAGGTTAGGTTAGGTTAGGTTAGGTTAGGTTAGGTTAGGTTAGGTTAGGTTAGGTTAGGTTAGGTTAGGTTAGGTTAGGTTAGGTTAGGTTAGGTTAGGTTAGGTTAGGTTAGGTTAGGTTAGGTTAGGTTAGGTTAGGTTAGGTTAGGTTAGGTTAGGTTAGGTTAGGTTAGGTTAGGTTAGGTTAGGTTAGGTTAGGTTAGGTTAGGTTAGGTTAGGTTAGGTTAGGTTAGGTTAGGTTAGGTTAGGTTAGGTTAGGTTAGGTTAGGTTAGGTTAGGTTAGGTTAGGTTAGGTTAGGTTAGGTTAGGTTAGGTTAGGTTAGGTTAGGTTAGGTTAGGTTAGGTTAGGTTAGGTTAGGTTAGGTTAGGTTAGGTTAGGTTAGGTTAGGTTAGGTTAGGTTAGGTTAGGTTAGGTTAGGTTAGGTTAGGTTAGGTTAGGTTAGGTTAGGTTAGGTTAGGTTAGGTTAGGTTAGGTTAGGTTAGGTTAGGTTAGGTTAGGTTAGGTTAGGTTAGGTTAGGTTAGGTTAGGTTAGGTTAGGTTAGGTTAGGTTAGGTTAGGTTAGGTTAGGTTAGGTTAGGTTAGGTTAGGTTAGGTTAGGTTAGGTTAGGTTAGGTTAGGTTAGGTTAGGTTAGGTTAGGTTAGGTTAGGTTAGGTTAGGTTAGGTTAGGTTAGGTTAGGTTAGGTTAGGTTAGGTTAGGTTAGGTTAGGTTAGGTTAGGTTAGGTTAGGTTAGGTTAGGTTAGGTTAGGTTAGGTTAGGTTAGGTTAGGTTAGGTTAGGTTAGGTTAGGTTAGGTTAGGTTAGGTTAGGTTAGGTTAGGTTAGGTTAGGTTAGGTTAGGTTAGGTTAGGTTAGGTTAGGTTAGGTTAGGTTAGGTTAGGTTAGGTTAGGTTAGGTTAGGTTAGGTTAGGTTAGGTTAGGTTAGGTTAGGTTAGGTTAGGTTAGGTTAGGTTAGGTTAGGTTAGGTTAGGTTAGGTTAGGTTAGGTTAGGTTAGGTTAGGTTAGGTTAGGTTAGGTTAGGTTAGGTTAGGTTAGGTTAGGTTAGGTTAGGTTAGGTTAGGTTAGGTTAGGTTAGGTTAGGTTAGGTTAGGTTAGGTTAGGTTAGGTTAGGTTAGGTTAGGTTAGGTTAGGTTAGGTTAGGTTAGGTTAGGTTAGGTTAGGTTAGGTTAGGTTAGGTTAGGTTAGGTTAGGTTAGGTTAGGTTAGGTTAGGTTAGGTTAGGTTAGGTTAGGTTAGGTTAGGTTAGGTTAGGTTAGGTTAGGTTAGGTTAGGTTAGGTTAGGTTAGGTTAGGTTAGGTTAGGTTAGGTTAGGTTAGGTTAGGTTAGGTTAGGTTAGGTTAGGTTAGGTTAGGTTAGGTTAGGTTAGGTTAGGTTAGGTTAGGTTAGGTTAGGTTAGGTTAGGTTAGGTTAGGTTAGGTTAGGTTAGGTTAGGTTAGGTTAGGTTAGGTTAGGTTAGGTTAGGTTAGGTTAGGTTAGGTTAGGTTAGGTTAGGTTAGGTTAGGTTAGGTTAGGTTAGGTTAGGTTAGGTTAGGTTAGGTTAGGTTAGGTTAGGTTAGGTTAGGTTAGGTTAGGTTAGGTTAGGTTAGGTTAGGTTAGGTTAGGTTAGGTTAGGTTAGGTTAGGTTAGGTTAGGTTAGGTTAGGTTAGGTTAGGTTAGGTTAGGTTAGGTTAGGTTAGGTTAGGTTAGGTTAGGTTAGGTTAGGTTAGGTTAGGTTAGGTTAGGTTAGGTTAGGTTAGGTTAGGTTAGGTTAGGTTAGGTTAGGTTAGGTTAGGTTAGGTTAGGTTAGGTTAGGTTAGGTTAGGTTAGGTTAGGTTAGGTTAGGTTAGGTTAGGTTAGGTTAGGTTAGGTTAGGTTAGGTTAGGTTAGGTTAGGTTAGGTTAGGTTAGGTTAGGTTAGGTTAGGTTAGGTTAGGTTAGGTTAGGTTAGGTTAGGTTAGGTTAGGTTAGGTTAGGTTAGGTTAGGTTAGGTTAGGTTAGGTTAGGTTAGGTTAGGTTAGGTTAGGTTAGGTTAGGTTAGGTTAGGTTAGGTTAGGTTAGGTTAGGTTAGGTTAGGTTAGGTTAGGTTAGGTTAGGTTAGGTTAGGTTAGGTTAGGTTAGGTTAGGTTAGGTTAGGTTAGGTTAGGTTAGGTTAGGTTAGGTTAGGTTAGGTTAGGTTAGGTTAGGTTAGGTTAGGTTAGGTTAGGTTAGGTTAGGTTAGGTTAGGTTAGGTTAGGTTAGGTTAGGTTAGGTTAGGTTAGGTTAGGTTAGGTTAGGTTAGGTTAGGTTAGGTTAGGTTAGGTTAGGTTAGGTTAGGTTAGGTTAGGTTAGGTTAGGTTAGGTTAGGTTAGGTTAGGTTAGGTTAGGTTAGGTTAGGTTAG